>OX453015.1:28590935-28605571 GCA_949699075.1 Asteroscopus sphinx | reverse complement strand
GCGAGACTTCCTAAGGCTAACACCTAGGAAGTTCGCGCAGCCACCACCGCCAAAAACAAGAGCAGAAAAGGGGCAAGTCACCGCTCCTAGCCTAAAGCCAGCGTCGGAGCCCGCGGAGCACTTCGTAAACGCCTTCCACGAGTACGTAGCGGTCGTGAGAGCAACCAAGGAGGTTAATCTCGCGACCTGCCAGAAAATCCTGCGGACCTTCCATCTCAATATTGAAGGTCTGCTTAGGGTTTTGCTCGAGGAAGCGGAGGCCGCCGTGTATGACAACGCCAATTCCCAGGTCATCACAGGGAAAATGGCGGGGCCATACATGGCTGCCTACAGCGCAGCGAATGGCTTCGTGGCTCTGGATGAGGACGAGACGAGGCGCAAAGGCAAACCCGTATTCGCAACACCACTCAGCGATCCCATTGTAGTCACCGCCCGATGCACCAAAATAATGCTGGACGACAAGATCCTCAGAATGGCGGAAACCATTCTCAGGACTTCATATAGTTCGGCATTAGGAGGAAATTGGGCGGTACCATCAATCAAATGGGTTAACGGGGTCCCCGGTTGTGGCAAAACGACTTGGGTGGTTGGAAACTTCGATGGGGACAAAGACGTCATTGTAACCACGACTACTGAAGCAGCCAAGGATCTCCGAGGAAAGCTAGCGCACCGCTACGGAGATCATGTCATTTTCAAGGTGCGCACTATGGCCTCAATACTAGCAAATGGGTTCAAGAAGCGAGACCGCTGCTACCGTTTAACGGTAGACGAGGCGCTAATGAACCACTTTGGGGCTATAGTAATGGCTGTGAGGTTGTCTGGGGCAAGCGAAGTTGTCCTCATCGGAGATGTAAACCAGCTATCCTACTTGGACAGAGAGAACCTATTCCAACTAAGGTACACCCGTCCAAGCCAGATAACAAACATCAGTCTGGAGTTGTTCTGCACGCATCGGAACCCTTTGGATGTAGCGTTTGCCTTGCGCGAGATATACGCTGGCATCTACTCGTCAAAGTCGCAGGTCCACTCCTTGAGGCTTGAGAATTTCAGAGATTCGCAAATACCGAATACCGCCGAAAACACTCTGTTCTTGACACATACGCAAGAGGAGAAATCCATGCTTATCGGTCAAGAATACGGGTCTGGCGGAGGTTCGCGGATCCTGACGATTCACGAGTCTCAGGGGTTGACATGTGACAACGTCGTCATAATCAACACCAAGGCTAGGAGCTTGAAGATCCACGACAGCGTCCCCCACGCGGTAGTGGCGGTCTCGAGGCACACGGTCAGCTGCGTCTACTACACCGATGACGCAGATGACGCAATAGGCCGGATCGCGAAGGGGGCAATTGGTGCGTCAACAAAAACGGTCGTCGACTACAATCTAAAGATGGCCATGAAACACCGAGACGCAGCAATCGTGGAAGCCCTGGCAAAGCTCGCAAAGTCCGTGACAGACAAATAGCACTTAAGGCAAAAGGCTACTAAGAAAACAAAAACAAAAAAAAAAAAAAAAAAAAACAAAAAAAAAAAAAAAAAAAAAACAAGAGAGAAACTACAAAAGCAAAATAAAGCGGTGGCCTCTACGGCAATAAGCCTTCACAGGCTATCGGAGGCCACTGACAGCATAAACAACAAAGAATAACATTAAGATGTCAAAAAAAAAAAAAAAAAAAAAAAAAAAAAAAAAAAAAAAAAAAAAAAAAAAAAAAAAAAAAAAAAAAATTTAGATAGTAAGTGTGTGATGGACTCACTCTTAGTTTTTAATGATTGTGTATTAGTGTTAGTCGTCCGCGGAGGACAGTAACTGTAATAAACGTGTAAGCAGTCAATTATATTAATAAAAAAAAGCAAAAAAGAGTACGGACGAAAGGTCTGTAGGAGAAATTGTATCATTTAAAAAAAAAAAAAAAAACCTAACCTAACCTAACCTAACCTAACCTAACCTAACCTAACCTAACCTAACCTAACCTAACCTAACCTAACCTAACCTAACCTAACCTAACCTAACCTAACCTAACCTAACCTAACCTAACCTAACCTAACCTAACCTAACCTAACCTAACCTAACCTAACCTAACCTAACCTAACCTAACCTAACCTAACCTAACCTAACCTAACCTAACCTAACCTAACCTAACCTAACCTAACCTAACCTAACCTAACCTAACCTAACCTAACCTAACCTAACCTAACCTAACCTAACCTAACCTAACCTAACCTAACCTAACCTAACCTAACCTAACCTAACCTAACCTAACCTAACCTAACCTAACCTAACCTAACCTAACCTAACCTAACCTAACCTAACCTAACCTAACCTAACCTAACCTAACCTAACCTAACCTAACCTAACCTAACCTAACCTAACCTAACCTAACCTAACCTAACCTAACCTAACCTAACCTAACCTAACCTAACCTAACCTAACCTAACCTAACCTAACCTAACCTAACCTAACCTAACCTAACCTAACCTAACCTAACCTAACCTAACCTAACCTAACCTAACCTAACCTAACCTAACCTAACCTAACCTAACCTAACCTAACCTAACCTAACCTAACCTAACCTAACCTAACCTAACCTAACCTAACCTAACCTAACCTAACCTAACCTAACCTAACCTAACCTAACCTAACCTAACCTAACCTAACCTAACCTAACCTAACCTAACCTAACCTAACCTAACCTAACCTAACCTAACCTAACCTAACCTAACCTAACCTAACCTAACCTAACCTAACCTAACCTAACCTAACCTAACCTAACCTAACCTAACCTAACCTAACCTAACCTAACCTAACCTAACCTAACCTAACCTAACCTAACCTAACCTAACCTAACCTAACCTAACCTAACCTAACCTAACCTAACCTAACCTAACCTAACCTAACCTAACCTAACCTAACCTAACCTAACCTAACCTAACCTAACCTAACCTAACCTAACCTAACCTAACCTAACCTAACCTAACCTAACCTAACCTAACCTAACCTAACCTAACCTAACCTAACCTAACCTAACCTAACCTAACCTAACCTAACCTAACCTAACCTAACCTAACCTAACCTAACCTAACCTAACCTAACCTAACCTAACCTAACCTAACCTAACCTAACCTAACCTAACCTAACCTAACCTAACCTAACCTAACCTAACCTAACCTAACCTAACCTAACCTAACCTAACCTAACCTAACCTAACCTAACCTAACCTAACCTAACCTAACCTAACCTAACCTAACCTAACCTAACCTAACCTAACCTAACCTAACCTAACCTAACCTAACCTAACCTAACCTAACCTAACCTAACCTAACCTAACCTAACCTAACCTAACCTAACCTAACCTAACCTAACCTAACCTAACCTAACCTAACCTAACCTAACCTAACCTAACCTAACCTAACCTAACCTAACCTAACCTAACCTAACCTAACCTAACCTAACCTAACCTAACCTAACCTAACCTAACCTAACCTAACCTAACCTAACCTAACCTAACCTAACCTAACCTAACCTAACCTAACCTAACCTAACCTAACCTAACCTAACCTAACCTAACCTAACCTAACCTAACCTAACCTAACCTAACCTAACCTAACCTAACCTAACCTAACCTAACCTAACCTAACCTAACCTAACCTAACCTAACCTAACCTAACCTAACCTAACCTAACCTAACCTAACCTAACCTAACCTAACCTAACCTAACCTAACCTAACCTAACCTAACCTAACCTAACCTAACCTAACCTAACCTAACCTAACCTAACCTAACCTAACCTAACCTAACCTAACCTAACCTAACCTAACCTAACCTAACCTAACCTAACCTAACCTAACCTAACCTAACCTAACCTAACCTAACCTAACCTAACCTAACCTAACCTAACCTAACCTAACCTAACCTAACCTAACCTAACCTAACCTAACCTAACCTAACCTAACCTAACCTAACCTAACCTAACCTAACCTAACCTAACCTAACCTAACCTAACCTAACCTAACCTAACCTAACCTAACCTAACCTAACCTAACCTAACCTAACCTAACCTAACCTAACCTAACCTAACCTAACCTAACCTAACCTAACCTAACCTAACCTAACCTAACCTAACCTAACCTAACCTAACCTAACCTAACCTAACCTAACCTAACCTAACCTAACCTAACCTAACCTAACCTAACCTAACCTAACCTAACCTAACCTAACCTAACCTAACCTAACCTAACCTAACCTAACCTAACCTAACCTAACCTAACCTAACCTAACCTAACCTAACCTAACCTAACCTAACCTAACCTAACCTAACCTAACCTAACCTAACCTAACCTAACCTAACCTAACCTAACCTAACCTAACCTAACCTAACCTAACCTAACCTAACCTAACCTAACCTAACCTAACCTAACCTAACCTAACCTAACCTAACCTAACCTAACCTAACCTAACCTAACCTAACCTAACCTAACCTAACCTAACCTAACCTAACCTAACCTAACCTAACCTAACCTAACCTAACCTAACCTAACCTAACCTAACCTAACCTAACCTAACCTAACCTAACCTAACCTAACCTAACCTAACCTAACCTAACCTAACCTAACCTAACCTAACCTAACCTAACCTAACCTAACCTAACCTAACCTAACCTAACCTAACCTAACCTAACCTAACCTAACCTAACCTAACCTAACCTAACCTAACCTAACCTAACCTAACCTAACCTAACCTAACCTAACCTAACCTAACCTAACCTAACCTAACCTAACCTAACCTAACCTAACCTAACCTAACCTAACCTAACCTAACCTAACCTAACCTAACCTAACCTAACCTAACCTAACCTAACCTAACCTAACCTAACCTAACCTAACCTAACCTAACCTAACCTAACCTAACCTAACCTAACCTAACCTAACCTAACCTAACCTAACCTAACCTAACCTAACCTAACCTAACCTAACCTAACCTAACCTAACCTAACCTAACCTAACCTAACCTAACCTAACCTAACCTAACCTAACCTAACCTAACCTAACCTAACCTAACCTAACCTAACCTAACCTAACCTAACCTAACCTAACCTAACCTAACCTAACCTAACCTAACCTAACCTAACCTAACCTAACCTAACCTAACCTAACCTAACCTAACCTAACCTAACCTAACCTAACCTAACCTAACCTAACCTAACCTAACCTAACCTAACCTAACCTAACCTAACCTAACCTAACCTAACCTAACCTAACCTAACCTAACCTAACCTAACCTAACCTAACCTAACCTAACCTAACCTAACCTAACCTAACCTAACCTAACCTAACCTAACCTAACCTAACCTAACCTAACCTAACCTAACCTAACCTAACCTAACCTAACCTAACCTAACCTAACCTAACCTAACCTAACCTAACCTAACCTAACCTAACCTAACCTAACCTAACCTAACCTAACCTAACCTAACCTAACCTAACCTAACCTAACCTAACCTAACCTAACCTAACCTAACCTAACCTAACCTAACCTAACCTAACCTAACCTAACCTAACCTAACCTAACCTAACCTAACCTAACCTAACCTAACCTAACCTAACCTAACCTAACCTAACCTAACCTAACCTAACCTAACCTAACCTAACCTAACCTAACCTAACCTAACCTAACCTAACCTAACCTAACCTAACCTAACCTAACCTAACCTAACCTAACCTAACCTAACCTAACCTAACCTAACCTAACCTAACCTAACCTAACCTAACCTAACCTAACCTAACCTAACCTAACCTAACCTAACCTAACCTAACCTAACCTAACCTAACCTAACCTAACCTAACCTAACCTAACCTAACCTAACCTAACCTAACCTAACCTAACCTAACCTAACCTAACCTAACCTAACCTAACCTAACCTAACCTAACCTAACCTAACCTAACCTAACCTAACCTAACCTAACCTAACCTAACCTAACCTAACCTAACCTAACCTAACCTAACCTAACCTAACCTAACCTAACCTAACCTAACCTAACCTAACCTAACCTAACCTAACCTAACCTAACCTAACCTAACCTAACCTAACCTAACCTAACCTAACCTAACCTAACCTAACCTAACCTAACCTAACCTAACCTAACCTAACCTAACCTAACCTAACCTAACCTAACCTAACCTAACCTAACCTAACCTAACCTAACCTAACCTAACCTAACCTAACCTAACCTAACCTAACCTAACCTAACCTAACCTAACCTAACCTAACCTAACCTAACCTAACCTAACCTAACCTAACCTAACCTAACCTAACCTAACCTAACCTAACCTAACCTAACCTAACCTAACCTAACCTAACCTAACCTAACCTAACCTAACCTAACCTAACCTAACCTAACCTAACCTAACCTAACCTAACCTAACCTAACCTAACCTAACCTAACCTAACCTAACCTAACCTAACCTAACCTAACCTAACCTAACCTAACCTAACCTAACCTAACCTAACCTAACCTAACCTAACCTAACCTAACCTAACCTAACCTAACCTAACCTAACCTAACCTAACCTAACCTAACCTAACCTAACCTAACCTAACCTAACCTAACCTAACCTAACCTAACCTAACCTAACCTAACCTAACCTAACCTAACCTAACCTAACCTAACCTAACCTAACCTAACCTAACCTAACCTAACCTAACCTAACCTAACCTAACCTAACCTAACCTAACCTAACCTAACCTAACCTAACCTAACCTAACCTAACCTAACCTAACCTAACCTAACCTAACCTAACCTAACCTAACCTAACCTAACCTAACCTAACCTAACCTAACCTAACCTAACCTAACCTAACCTAACCTAACCTAACCTAACCTAACCTAACCTAACCTAACCTAACCTAACCTAACCTAACCTAACCTAACCTAACCTAACCTAACCTAACCTAACCTAACCTAACCTAACCTAACCTAACCTAACCTAACCTAACCTAACCTAACCTAACCTAACCTAACCTAACCTAACCTAACCTAACCTAACCTAACCTAACCTAACCTAACCTAACCTAACCTAACCTAACCTAACCTAACCTAACCTAACCTAACCTAACCTAACCTAACCTAACCTAACCTAACCTAACCTAACCTAACCTAACCTAACCTAACCTAACCTAACCTAACCTAACCTAACCTAACCTAACCTAACCTAACCTAACCTAACCTAACCTAACCTAACCTAACCTAACCTAACCTAACCTAACCTAACCTAACCTAACCTAACCTAACCTAACCTAACCTAACCTAACCTAACCTAACCTAACCTAACCTAACCTAACCTAACCTAACCTAACCTAACCTAACCTAACCTAACCTAACCTAACCTAACCTAACCTAACCTAACCTAACCTAACCTAACCTAACCTAACCTAACCTAACCTAACCTAACCTAACCTAACCTAACCTAACCTAACCTAACCTAACCTAACCTAACCTAACCTAACCTAACCTAACCTAACCTAACCTAACCTAACCTAACCTAACCTAACCTAACCTAACCTAACCTAACCTAACCTAACCTAACCTAACCTAACCTAACCTAACCTAACCTAACCTAACCTAACCTAACCTAACCTAACCTAACCTAACCTAACCTAACCTAACCTAACCTAACCTAACCTAACCTAACCTAACCTAACCTAACCTAACCTAACCTAACCTAACCTAACCTAACCTAACCTAACCTAACCTAACCTAACCTAACCTAACCTAACCTAACCTAACCTAACCTAACCTAACCTAACCTAACCTAACCTAACCTAACCTAACCTAACCTAACCTAACCTAACCTAACCTAACCTAACCTAACCTAACCTAACCTAACCTAACCTAACCTAACCTAACCTAACCTAACCTAACCTAACCTAACCTAACCTAACCTAACCTAACCTAACCTAACCTAACCTAACCTAACCTAACCTAACCTAACCTAACCTAACCTAACCTAACCTAACCTAACCTAACCTAACCTAACCTAACCTAACCTAACCTAACCTAACCTAACCTAACCTAACCTAACCTAACCTAACCTAACCTAACCTAACCTAACCTAACCTAACCTAACCTAACCTAACCTAACCTAACCTAACCTAACCTAACCTAACCTAACCTAACCTAACCTAACCTAACCTAACCTAACCTAACCTAACCTAACCTAACCTAACCTAACCTAACCTAACCTAACCTAACCTAACCTAACCTAACCTAACCTAACCTAACCTAACCTAACCTAACCTAACCTAACCTAACCTAACCTAACCTAACCTAACCGAATATTAAAGTCATTTGGAGTCGTATCTGGACGCGGTCTTCGGTGTTTTAATTGATAATAAGTACCCCCCTAAGTATTTAGTAGCATAATTACTGTTTTATGTTATAAAAAATTATTCAGTTTTTCGTAAATTCCAGTTTTGTAAAGAAAATATTGTTCGGCGTTGATACCAGCTCGCTCCGTCCACTGGGTTCCTCCCGCAGGACCTGGATACATCATCAGGTCACCCAGCTGCCGTCGTCTGGTGGTAGCGTCGCTGAACCTGCAAAATTTAAAATAGTTTATTAGCTTTCTTAATTAAAATCGTAAATATTTAACGTATTTGTACTTTCCGCGTCAGTTTACTTCGATTAGACTACTGAAATTATCGTTGTTTTCTTGATCACTGCGTAGCCTGGCTCACGACGAAGAGTTTGAGGGGTCGCACGTCCAGCTCTGACGTTCCAGGGTCAAGGGAACAGCCCCCGCGCGAAACACGTCACGCCATACATCTATATATTTATTACAAACCGAGGCTACCTTATAGGTGCAGTTTTAACACATGTTTGAATATTAAAGTCATTTGGAGTCGTATCTGGACGCGGTCTTCGGTGTTTTAATTGATAATAAGTACCCCCCTAAGTATTTAGTAGCATAATTACTGTTTTATGTTATAAAAAATTATTCAGTTTTTCGTAAATTCCAGTTTTGTAAAGAAAATATTGTTCGGCGTTGATACCAGCTCGCTCCGTCCACTGGGTTCCTCCCGCAGGACCTGGATACATCATCAGGTCACCCAGCTGCCGTCGTCTGGTGGTAGCGTCGCTGAACCTGCAAAATTTAAAATAGTTTATTAGCTTTCTTAATTAAAATCGTAAATATTTAACGTATTTGTACTTTCCGCGTCAGTTTACTTCGATTAGACTACTGAAATTATCGTTGTTTTCTTGATCACTGCGTAGCCTGGCTCACGACGAAGAGTTTGAGGGGTCGCACGTCCAGCTCTGACGTTCCAGGGTCAAGGGAACAGCCCCCGCGCGAAAAATCCGCCCCGCCCAACCCACCCTTTTTGTCATTTTTAATCCAACCTATAAACGAGGGTAAGAATCTGAACTCCATACCATAATTTTCATTTCCGGCCATCTCACTCAGACTTAAAAAACCTACATTTTTCGCTTTTACACCCCATCTCTAATTCGTCTTTAACCCACTTAAAACAACACATATAAGTACTTACATACAACTTGTGTCTCCGGTGTTCAGGGACTATGGCACCTTCATTATTACCCCCTCTCCCCGCGACAGCTGATGACGTTAAGTGTATGAACACCTTCACTGACGTAGTAAGTAAACTTACGACCTGCATAACCTTAGCAGTCAATGACGCCAAAAGCGTAACCGCTACCAATAAACGACTCATATTGGCTGCTAGCGATGAAATTAATAAAGCCATGTTAAAAATTCCGTTGATTAACACAGTGGTCACCGACAATTCTCACGACGCCGTCTCTGGACACGAGACCAACTTGAAGCAAGAGATTGTCGAATGTGTTCGAGAGGAGCTAGCTCGGCACATCACTACAATCAAAGAATTAACTTTCCCAGCCCCGATCTCTACATTGACGGAAAAAGCCCCCAAGGCAAGCCCTATAGCGAAAAACGCAAATGTCAAGGACACCCCGGCCCGCACAGATAAGCCAACCTACGCTATGGTAGTTGAATCCAGGGACCCGCGGCACACAAGCGAAGATATTATTAACGCTGTTAAGGCCAAAGTGGACGTGGTAGACCTTGGAGTGGGTGTACGTTCCGTCAAAAAGATAAGCAACCAGAGGGTAGTCATCGGTTGCAGTAGCTCGGGAGACCGGGACATCCTCCGAGAAGCAATAAAAAACAAGGACAGAGACCTAACGGTGCAGGACGCGAGGCAGAAGAAGCCCCAGATCCGGCTTCTTGGCGTAGTATCAGACATTACCAACGCAAGAATCGAAGAGGCCGTTCTTAGCCAGAACGTCAAAATGTTCCAAGAGGTCTCCGCTGCCGACAGATACATCAAAGTATTAAGACGCACAAAGGGTCGCAACCAGGATCTAAACAACGTCATTTTGGAGGTCAGTGCGTCACTCTGGTCCAGGATGGTTGAGCAAAGGCTGCATTTGGGCTACCAAATTATACCAGCATTAGACCAGTCGCCGATCACCCAATGCTACAAGTGCATGGGGTTCGCACATAAGGCCGCAGAGTGCAGGTCGGAGACTATTCGGTGCGGACACTGCAGCGGTGCCCATGACACCAGACAGTGCCCCAACAGTGGAGCAGCCCCAACGTGTGCAAACTGTGAAGGGAAAGCGAACTCGGCTCATCGTGCATATGGCTCTGAATGCCCAGAATGGCAGAAATGGGACCGGCTGGCCAGAGTAGGTATTAACTACTGCTAAGGGCTGCCAGGACTCACTAAAAGTCATCAAATTCGTCCAGGCAAACCTCGGCCGTGGCTACGCTGCATTCCAGGAATGCCTGAACGAATCTTTACGTAACAAAGTCAGTTTTCTGCTCATTCAGGAGCCATATGTAGGATCAGGGGGCCAAGTTACATGTAGGCACAGGGTCCTCCAAAAAACGACACGTGACAATCCCGTTAAAGCCGCAGTCATTGTACTCGACCCAGACTTACAAATAGTAGAGGACCCAAAGCTCATCACTGAAACAAAAGTGGGCTTCAAGTTTAGGCTGGGAAACTCCTACATTGGGATCGTCAATGTTTATCTGGAAGGGAATGCAGACATTGAACAGGACCTGAATCAGATCAGTTGCATTGTCGACGCACTCGATACGGACCGCATCCTCCTTGCCGGAGACTTTAACGCCAAAAGCCCCTGGTGGGGTAGTGAGGAGGATGACGCGAGGGGACTGCGGACCGTTGAGTCCTTCGCGAAACTCGACATGCACGTTCTGAACGAGGGAAATGCCGCCACTTTCCATACATACAGAAGAGACAGAGCCTACAGTAGCATTGTTGATGTAACAGCGTGCACGTCATCCCTCTTAACTAGAGTCACGGACTGGAAGGTGAATCCGGACCTTGTATTGCTCTCAGACCACAGAGCTATAACTTACAACATCCCTTATAGCGATAATAGCAACGAAGAGATTCCGAAAAGAACCACTCGTAAGTTCAAGTCTGCAAAGGCCAACTGGAGTAGGTTTGACGAGTTCCTGGAAAAAGAAATTATTGCTAAAAACTTACTCCAACAGCACATTGAGCAAGCAAGGTCACCGGAGGAACTCGATCGTTTGGTAGTTGCCCTTACTGAGGCGGTAACAGCAGCATGTAGCGAGTCCATGCCTCTGGTTAAGGGAGCGGCCCGAAAGAAGCAGACGCCGTGGTGGAGTGAGGAACTGAGTGAAAATAAAAAGACCGTCATCCGGCTCCGCAGGAGAATAAAGAACGCGTGCCCACGCAGAAGAGCCTCTGTCGTCCAACAGTATAAGGAAGCCCTCGCTAATTATAAACAGAACATACAGAGCACTATTACCACAAGTTGGAAAGAATTTTGTTCTACGCAGCAAAACGAAACTGTTTGGTCGAGTATCTACAGAGTGCTCAAAACTTGCGGCAAGCGAGAGCCGGACAGACTCCTCAGATCGCCCACTGATGGCAGGACACTATCACCCGAAGAGTCCGCTGAACTCCTGACGACAACGTTCTTCCCGGAAGATGTTGCAGGTGACGACACGGAGGAACAAGCGCAACTGAGAAACAGCACAAACTTATTAATTAATCAATTACAGGAAAAAGCTGACATTGCTATAATCCCCTTCTCTTCCACCGAAATCAATAACATCTTCCGGCGAATGAACCCGAAAAGGTCTCCAGGAGACGACGGACTCACGTCTGACATCTGGGGAAGAGTGCTCCACACATGTCCCACCGTACTGCGAGCTCTCTTTAACAAATGCCAGGAGCTCGGCCACTTTCCAGCCATATGGAAACGAGCCACAATAAGGGTTATACCGAAACTGAACAAAGATGACTATACCATCCCGAAGGCGTACAGACCCATAGGACTCCTACCAGTCCTAGGCAAGGCTATGGAGAAACTATTTGCAAACAGAGCGTTATGGCATCTGGGTCGAAAGAACCAGCTGCATCAGGAGCAATACGGCTTCATGCCCCAAAAGGGCACAGATGATGCATTACATAATGCCATAAGCATCATAAAAGACGCAGTTGATAATAAAAAGATGGTCGTTGCAGTCTCCTTGGACATAGAGGGTGCATTTGACAATGCCTGGTGGCCCTCGGTCATTAAGGGACTTGCGGAAAGAGGCTTGGACGATAGCACCCTGAGGCTAGTCACCAGCTACCTCAGCGGCAGGAAAGTTACCCTCGAGTACGCAGGGACCAAGGTTACAAAACCGACAAACAAGGGCTGTATCCAGGGTTCAACGTGCGGGCCGCTGCTGTGGAATGTGCTGATTGACGACCTTCTAAATCTAGTCACCAAGTCACAGACCCACGTGCAAGCCTTTGCGGATGACATCCTATTGATAGCATCCGGTCACACTGCGGAGGAGCTCGAAAGTCGACTAAACCCAACTCTCAGTCTGGTCACAGAGTGGGGTAGAAGTCACAAGCTACGCTTCGCAGCACATAAGACCCAGGCCATTCTTTTGACTCGGAAATTAAAATACGATGAACCATGTTTAAGCATGGACGGCATAGCCTTAAAATACAGCAGCAATATGAAGGTCTTGGGGCTAATAATTGACGACCGGTTAAATTTTAAAAACCACTTAGCTGAGGCTAATAAGAAAGCTATAAACCTTTACAAATCCGTGTCTAGGGCGGCCAGAGCTGGGTGGGGGCTTAACCCTGATATCATCAAAACCATTTACGTTGCAGTCATTGAGCCGACGGTCTTGTATGCGTCCAGCACTTGGGGCTCAGTTGCAAATAAACAATACGCGAAAAACAGGCTGGATCGCATCACAAGACTGTTTGGCATCATGATCTGCAAGGCGCACCGAACAGTCTCCCTCACATCCAGCACCCTACTGGCCGGAATACTGCCCCTCGACCTTCGAGCGCTGGAGAACGCTCAGCTGTATACGATCAAGAAGTCCGGACTCTTGAACCCTGAAGGTGAATTCACCCTCCAGCAGAGGGTCAGCCCGTTCAGCTTGCCTCACCCAGCGTGCAGAAATCGCCTAAACTATGGCATCGTTACCGAGGCAGAAGAACTTGAAGCCATTGCAGATGGCTGGCCAAAAATATTCACAGACGGCAGTAAGATTCAAGGCAAGGTTGGAGCAGCAGTCACCTGCTGGTTCAACGGCCGAGAAGAGTGCAAGACCACACTGCGTTTGACCAGCCACTGCAGTGTCTTCCAGGCCGAACTGATGGCTCTTCTTAAGGCAGTGGAGACGATGCTTAGGCAAAAAGCGTACAGAAAAGCGAACATCTTCTGCGACTCCAGGTCCGCGCTGGACACCGTTGCCAATGGGTCTTCCCTTCATCCACTGGCAGACAAAGTCAGACAGAGGATCGAGGAACTCGTTGGAAACGGTGGGGAGGTCAAGCTTTACTGGGTCAAAGCCCACGTAGGCATAGCGGGAAACGAGCGCGCGGACGAGTTGGCCAAGAAAGCCGCCCTGACAAGCCACCAAGCGCCTTCGTACGACTGCTTTCCCCTGTCCCATGCCAAACGTATCGTCAGAGCGTCTACACTCGGCACATGGCAGCAGCGTTACACTAATTCAAATACTGGTCTAACCACCAAAAAGTTCTTCCCAGATGCTTGCATTGCCCATAAGGTGCTCAAAAACTTGACACTAAACAACCTCATAGCGCAAATTTTCACGGGGCACGGAGGTTTTCGGGCCTACCTTTACAGGTTCAAACTGGCACCAGATCCACACTGCTCTTGCGGCTCCGGAAAGGAAGAAACCGTTGAGCATATTTTAACGGAGTGCCCTAGGTTTGGAGTCGACCGTCAGACCTGCGAATTCAAGACAGACCTGACGCTCGACTGCAACAACTGGGGTACTCTGATGAGTAATAAAAAGCTTCGCAAAAACTTTCTGGAGTTTGCAGAGAAAGCTGCACGCTCGGCGGCCCGGACCAATGGCTCCAGAGTGGCAAAAACATAAGTAAATAATAATATTTAGAATAACATATATATTATATTACTATCATTTACCACATAACGAATATTTATCACATAACGAATATTTATCCATATAACATATTTATCATATAATTAATATCACGACAAAATGTACATATAGCACAAAATACAAAACTAAGAACAAAAAGGTGCTGAAAA